>LR877168.1:0-27500 GCA_903995115.1 Angomonas deanei
ATTTTAATTTTAATTTAATTTTAATTTTAATTTAATTTAAATTTTTAAATTTTAATTTTAATTTACCTAATTCTAAATTTAATTTTAATTTAACCTATTTAATTTTACCTAACTTTTAATTTTAATTTTTTAAATTTTAATTTAATTCCAAATCTTAATCCTAACCCTAACCCTAACTCCTAACCCTAACCCTAACCCTAACCCTAACCCTAACCCTAACCCTAACCCTAACCCTAACCCTAACCCTAACCCTAACCCTAACCCTAACCCTAACCCTAACCCTAACCCTAACCCTAACCCTAACCCTAACCCTAACCCTAACCCTAACCCTAACCCTAACCCTAACCCTAACCCTAACCCTAACCCTAACCCTAACCCTAACCCTAACCCTAACCCTAACCCTAACCCTAACCCTAACCCTAACCCTAACCCTAACCCTAACCCTAACCCTAACCCTAACCCTAACCCTAACCCTAACCCTAACCCTAACCCTAACCCTAACCCTAACCCTAACCCTAACCCTAACCCTAACCCTAACCCTAACCCTAACCCTAACCCTAACCCTAACCCTAACCCTAACCCTAACCCTAACCCTAACCCTAACCCTAACCCTAACCCTAACCCTAACCCTAACCCTAACCCTAACCCTAACCCTAACCCTAACCCTAACCCTAACCCTAACCCTAACCCTAACCCTAACCCTAACCCTAACCCTAACCCTAACCCTAACCCTAACCCTAACCCTAACCCTAACCCTAACCCTAACCCTAACCCTAACCCTAACCCTAACCCTAACCCTAACCTTAACCCTAACCCTAACTTAACCCTAACCTAACCTAAATTTTACCTAATTTTAATCTTAAATTTCACCCTTTAATTTTAACCTTTAAATTTCTAACTTAATTTTAATTTTAACCTAAATCTAATTCCTAATTTAATTTTAACTTAAATTTTAATTTAACTTTAACTTTTAATTTTTAAATTCAATTTAATTCAAATTACCTAATTTCAATTCCTAACTAACCCTAACCCTAACCCCAACCCTAACCCTAACCCTAACCCTAACCCTAACCCTAACCCTAACACCAACACCAACACCAACAGTAACACCAACGGCGGCCCACCGAGTTACGGACAATCGCACCGAACACCCCTTCCTCGTCCGTCCCAAGATACCGGTGTGATCATTCACTTTTGGTTCGCTTGGCCTATAAAAAAGCCTACAAAAACAGTAGAGAGAAAAAGACGAAAAAGACACCGCAAACGATACCACACTGAAATTTACACACACCGCGAAATCAAAACGGAGTAGGTAACAACTATATAACAAACATATTACCTTTTAATTCTTATGCTAGTTCATTACGTTCCTCCCACAATGGGCAAGTTGAACGGAGTAATGGGTTCAGACACTTCCTTCCAGGAGTGCGTCCCTCATCCTAAAATTACTATTTGGTTTACTAAAAAGGCACTTTCACCTGTAAAACACACAAAAAACTCCTAGCAACGTCGTACAGGAAAAGATTGAGACAAATCTCCAACAATAGAAACGATACCGTTGTGCCAAAGAGGAAGCCCCCTGATAGTCAAACTGTTTGGCCGTACGTCCGCAACATAGGTTTCCACTTTAAAGGTGTTGTTCGACTGTGTAGGAGGATGTAACCCACGCGTGTCGTACATCAGGTGGCATCTCAGTGATTTTTAAATTCTTGCAGCCGTCGATACTCAAATAATGCAGATTAGGAACCCTTGTTAGTCCTTGAATATTTTTAATTCCACTGTAAGCTGCATTCACGGCCCTCAGTTTTCTCAAACCTGATAGTCCGTCGAGAGACTTAAGATTTTCGCAGTCGTATACATCCAACGATACAAGTGACTCACATTCATTTAGCCCGACAAGACTCTTAACACCGCTACAGCGTGCGAACATCTTTTCCAGCTTGTGTAGTTCAGGTATGTCCTTCATGGACGTTATCCCTTTACACCCACCTACATTTATTGTGTGCAGCAGCACACAACCATGTAAAGATTGAAGACTTTTGATTGCAGTATCACTTGCATTTATAGTCCTGAGGTTTGGCAACATGGATAGGCCATCCAGACACTGGAGGCTCTTGCAACCAGATACGTTGACGGACTGTAACGCCATACACCCAGTTAATCCGACGAGACTGTTGACACCGCTGAAACTCGCGTCTACTTCTTTCAGACTTGGAAGTCCAGCCAACCCCTTTAGGGAGGTCAAGCTTTTACACCCCCTCACAATCACCGTTTCAAGAACCACACAAGCGGACAACGCTTCAACGCTCTCAATTCCACTGTCCGCGGCGTTCACAGTCCTCAGATTTAACAACCCCGATAGACCCTCCAGACACTTGAGACTTTGACATTTACTGACGTCCAGTTCCTCGATTGCCACATACCCCGTTAATCCGATGAGACTGTTGACACCGCTGGAACGCGCGTCGACTGTTTTCAGACTTGGAAGTCCAGTCAACCCCTTTAGGGAGGTCAAGCTTTTACACCCCCTCACAATGACCGTTTCAAGAACCACACAAGCGGACAACGCTTCAACGCTCTCAATTCCACTGTCCGCGGCGTTCACAGTCCTCAGATTTAACAACCCCGATAGACCCTCCAGACACTTGAGATTTTGACACTCACTGACGTCCAGCGACTCCAACGTCACGCACTTTGAGAGAGCACGGATGTCAGCTACCATAGAATAATTAGCGTCCACGTGCTTTATCTTTGAAAGTCTGGAAAGTCCGTCCAGTGAAGCCAATTTCTTACAGCTGTACACCTTCAGGGTCTCAAGCGCCTCGCACCATGTTAAACCCTCTAAACTGGTAATGAGAGAAAATCCAGCATCCACACTCTTTAGGGACCGTAATCCTGCTAAGCCTTCCAGGCTCGTCAGGCTGCGGCAGTAGCTTACGTCGACCGTCTCCAGGGCTGAGCAACCGGATAGAGCTCGTATGTCGGTAATCTCGGTCATGCTGGCCTTCAATGTTTGCAGTCGATCTAAACCAGAAAGTCCATCAAGTGAAGTCAGGCTCCCGCATTCCGTAACGTCGAGGTGACGCAACATCTTGCAGCCTTCGAGGAAATCAACATTGGTGATTTTACAGCCTCTGAGTGCAACCTCCCAGAGCCTTGGAACCTTCCCTAACGCCTCCACTTCAGTCACATCAGGGCAAGACGAGATTCGTACATCCATCAGATTCGGACAAGTGGAAAGAGGATCAAGGCTGAACGCGCCGCGACAGTCAGATATTTTCACTTCACTAAGACTCTCAAGTCCTTTCATAGCGAGTAAAGAATCCAGCTGGCAATTCGCTAAATTGACCTCGCATGAATACTTCAAAAGCGACGCGAGTGGGTTAATGGACTCCACATTACGAACATCCAATGTGAGGTTAAATTCAACCTTTCTTTGGGAGCATGCTTGAAAGAATTTTTCAAAGGCGGTAATGTTGTTGAGTGACTTCTCGCCGTCAAACTCCGCAATAATAGAACGAGACATGCCCAGCTGCCTTCTCAGCCACCACTCCGACGACTCGAGGTCCGACACACCTACAGCTTTAAAGGATTTGCTCAGGAATTCTTTCCATTTTTCCCCACTACCATCTCTGACAAGTGCATTGACACCGTCAACCGCGCTGGGGGCCACTTTCCGAAGGAACAACATTAATAGACGGCGTACCAAGACTGAAACCAAAGCCCATAAACTGTCTGGTAGTAAAACAAGAAAGCAAGGAGGGGGTGAAAATCGAGAAGTGAAGAACATAACTGACGGATGAAAGAGCCGCGCGTAAACCAAATCGAAGGCGGCGCCCAAAAATAAAAGATTCAGAAGCAACGACAGAAATAATGCATTCAGTCAGAAAAAAAAATGATAAAGTATTCGGCGCGTTCGGTTCAGGACTTAACGGAAACCGGATCACCAAACGGAAAAGTACCAGTACTTGACTTGCTGCCTTACTTCGATGCGCTAGAACAAGACCCGGCATCGGCATCCCCATACTATATGTCAAGAGTGGTGCAGCCCTCCAGCCGTCCATCACGGGGGATACTAGAGCCAACAGCGCGTACAGTTTTGAGTTTCGGCAAGCCCACCAGACCGGAAAGTGAGGTGATACTCTTACAGTAGCTGACGTCCACTGATTCCAGAGCCGTACACGCGGAAAGGGAACGAACTTCAGTGATATTGGTGTGTCCGGCGAAAACCTCTTTCAAGTTGCGTAGACCACACAGGCCGTCGAGAGAGCTGAGTATTTTACACTTTTCGAGGTACACTGCCTCCAGTGCCACACATCCAGACAGGGCATCCACCTCCGTGATAATAGTACAACTGGCATCTACCCACTTCAGGTTTTTCAGACCACCCAGCCCGGCAAGCGAAGAAAGTTTTTTGCAGTTTGAGAAGCGCACAGTACTCAGTGCCGCACACTCGGATAGGGAGCCGATTTCAGCAATACTGCTTCCCAAAGCATTCACGGTTTTCAGGTTCCGGAGTCCACTTAGTCCAGCGAGCGAGGCAATCTTTGTGCAGTAGTTTACGCTTACCCACTCCAGTGCCACACACCCAGAAAAAGAACCAATGTCAGTGATACTAGTACCGCCAGCGTCTACAGTCCTCAGTTTCTTCAGACCAGACAAGCTGGGGAGCGAGTTGAGACTGCTGCAGTAACTAACACATAACTGCTCCAATAACGTGCAGTCCCTTAAAAAATCAACATTCGTGATATCGCACCCCGTCAGCTCTACCGTTTTCAGTCTTCGAAGTTTCCCCAGCGCATCTGTTGAAGTTAAACTTGGGCAATAGGAGACGTTAACCCTTGTCAGATTGGAGCAGGCGACAAGAGGATCAAGGCTCAAGTCGTCACCGCAATTGGACAATTCCACGTGTCTCAGCTGCGCTAGTCCCTCCAGTGGCTGCAAAGACGTTATCTGGCACCCTTTTAGAATAATCTCTTCCGAACGCTGAAAGAGAGTATTAAATTGGAGAAGAGAATTAATCGTTCGAATGTTCAGTACAAACAGGTGGTCGACCTTGTTCTCCGAAAGTTGTCTCGAAAACGTTTCTGACGCGGGAACGTCAACCAATGATTCGGTGTCATTGAACTGGACGACGACATACAGTGGATCATCCAGCTGTCGCCTCAGCCACCATTGAACACACTCCATGCGGGAAACCTCAGGTGACTTCACGTTTAATGAACGGCGTGCGCCGTATGCATCAGAAGTCAACATACACCCGAGAACACCTCCTCTGTGGCGCTCACAGCACTCTCTAGCACGACCGTTGACGCCCGCAAGAACGAGTGGTGGAAACTCCATGAAATGCTCCACGTAGGCGAAAACGTTTTGAAACATATGCAATGGCACACTAACAAAAAGAAAATCAACGGATGAAAGGAGGGAAAGAGAATACACGTTGTCGACAAAGAAGTGGGCGCTTCCCATGTTTGGAAGCTGAAACAAAAAAAAAAAAAAAGTAACAGAAGTGTACCTTTTTGGAGGCACCAAATGGCATTACAACGCCACTGGGCAAAGGTGGGCTGGAGCAGATCGCCTCCCCACGACTGGAGGCACTGTTTTTCGTTTGACTACATAAATGCTGACACACGTTCTATTTTATGGGGATAGCGGGTTAACTCTAGACTTTTTATCGTTTTCAGTCCGCCGAAGCCAACCTTGAATCCCTCTGTCAGCCCCGAACCTTGATATTTCAAGCACTCACGTAGGCTTTAGGGGCAACGGTGGAATGATCACGGTGATGCAAAAAAGACGTTGGTCAGTATCGGGTGAAAACGTAGACCCCGAGGGCCACTAATCAAACAAAAGAACAACGGTTCTTTCTGGAATAGGAGAGAGCACTAAAGCAGGAGAGACAGAGAGACGGATTTGTCAATATCCATGCGGAATGGCCAAGCCACACCGTTGTCAACGACCAGAATAGATTACCAGATATGATTTCTTGTCTCACAAAAGTTACCTAAACTTTAATGACGTGCTTTTACTATTTACATTATTAATATTATAGTAATGATGATACTGAATTATCTACTCGTATGTTTTCGCTAACAAAACGCGCATTATAACGGCTGGGCGAGAGCCCTTTAGAGAAAGGTAGTTGTTCCCTCCCGCCGCCAACACTCCCAGTAACGGTATGTTCAGCGTGGCAAACGCACATCAAAAGTACATCTAGACATTCTTTGTAACCAGATGCAGCATTTCACGCGCAGTCCCCGATCTCCGAGACAGGATCGACACATCCTCTACACATGACTGCCGCCCCGGCGTTGATAATTAGCCAGACGCAGACTAGCCATGCAGAGCATAGACTCACAGTGGGTCCTCCTCCTTTATGTGCTCCTGTTTGTCTGTCAGAGGAACGCCACTGTTCTGCACAACCACTATTTGCAACTTCCTCAATTCAGACAGCGCGGCGGGCGATGTAAGACGCTTACAGTTGTTTATGTATACTGAATCGAGCGCCACGTATCCAGCTAGTTTTCCAATACTCGTGATTCAACTGCCGCTGGCATTCACGGACTTTGCCTTTCCGAGCCGCGAAAGGCCGGTGAGTGATTCGAGCTTCTTACAGAGGCTTACGTCGACCACCGCAAGCGCCAAACATTCGGGTAGATTTCTGGTGCTTTCAACCTTTTTAAAACTGGTACTCGCGGTCTCCGGTTCGACAAGCGAGGCAGTGCCACACATCCCTCTCCAACTCTCTTTATTCCACTGTTATATGCTTTCACTGTCTTCAACTTCTCAAACCACGAAAGTCCATCAAGCGGGGTGAGTCTCCTGCATCCGCTTGCGCCTAATGATTCCGGGCTTTCGCGCCCGGCTGGGTCCCCGGCGTTCCGGCGCTCCGCCAGAGGGGGTAAAAAACAGGGGGTCCCCCCTAGGCGGTAGGCCAGGGAGGGAAGCCGGGCGACGTTTGCGCCTTTAGCGAGCAAGACGAGTCCAAATGAACCGAAAAGCGAATGGGGACCTCCTTACCGTCTTGATAATTGGGGGAGCCGGTTCAGTTGTCGCGTGAGATGCATTTTGCAGGCTGGATAAAAAAAGTGAGCCGCTTCAGGCCTCCTTGGAGCCTTTGGCCAGAAGGGGCATCTCCGGGAATACCAAACCCACGGGAAAAATATTATTACCGGTTGGTTTTTACCCGGACGTTAGTTTAAGTATCTTCCCTTTCCTTTTCTTTTTCTAAATAAGAGAATAAAAATTTATAATTTTCTTTTTTGTCACTCCCCGTTGAACCAATGCCTTCTACAGAGGAACTCGTGAGAGAGCTTCAGCAGCTCCGAAAGGAAAAGAAACTTTCGGTGGAAGATTACACCCTCAAAGTTGAGACGATGTTACTCGACTTCGCTCGAAAGACACGCGAGGACTGCCAAATGTCTACCGTGATGGAGAAGATGCACGAGGAGAACTTGGAGCCGCATTTGAGAACCTTCCGCGCCGTCACAAAACGATGGGATAATGTCCTACCGTCAGGAACCTTGGACCAAAGGACAAATGGATACAAAACCCTGAAGGAGAATGCGGTAAACAGTTTTACCATGATGGCTAAATCTCACTCTTTAAGCATTGCAGAGATGGTTTACGGATCGTATTTTCAACTGGGGCTTCCCGCCGACAAAGCACAGGCCTACATGGATTACATCCTACTAAAAGTGTCTCCCGAGAACAAAATTCTCCACCACAATGTCTTCTTGCTGTCCTTTTACCCGAAATCAGACCGGGAGATGATGGCTGCCGCCGTCTTAAAACTGCAGCTTCCTCTTTTCCCGCCGGTCAATAATGACCTTATAACGTTGAATACGCAAATGTTAACAGCAGCGTCTGGCGAAACGATTAGCATTTTGGTATTTAACGTGATAAGGTCATTATTGACCGGCAGGAAAAGGGGAAACTGCAATTACAACGGCAGCGGCTACGTTGGCAACGAGGTGGACGAAGAAGCGTACCAGTTTCAATCTGGAACCCCTGAAAACTAAATACTCCTAGGGAGGAAGAACGCCAATTACCTTCCAACCTAGGACACTACAACCATAAAATTAATAATGCGACGACGAGACAGTTTAATAAACACCATATGATATTATTTAAAGGAGGTTCACTACTGCGTGGTTCGACGACCAACCACGAGTTCAGCTGCTCTAGCATTAGCCGTCTGACAGATGACGAGATTCAACAATTTTTAAATTTTAAAGCACAGCATACCGACGTCATGTGGCCAATTCACACGCGAGGCCATTGGTTACTGCTCCATTTCCGACCAAAGAAAGTGGACGTGTACGACTCAGCGCCTTCCCCGCCGGTAGAGAGAGATATTAAACGACTACACCAACACGCATTTCCAAAGCGAAGACTAAATTTTGTCACGTGTCAAAAGCAAGATCGCAACAACGAAGACTGTGGTATTTTTGTGATTCTCAACGCCATGTCTATTTATTTTCAACTGCCACTACGGCATCACACAACGCTGAACGACTTTAAGAAACGGTTGGAGATTTATAAACGCACAAGGAAGCATGCTTCTATCACGGGCGGTAACCCACAGCTGGCGGCGACGTTCGAAAATAAAATACAAGAATTGTTTAACATTTACGCAGAGCATAAATCGAGTTTGATTGCACGACAGGTGACATCCTTTTTTTGCAGCGACAGCGCTGCTGAGCTTGGCGTTAAATAAACAATTTGCATTACACCCGCACGGTCTAACGACGAGACGCGTCTGCCAGAAAATGGCACCAGGACAATTCCACGATCTAGCCGACAGTTTGTGCAGAGGTGGTGTGTTTGTGTTTCCCTTCGGGTTTGCAAACGGCAGTGACGCCGCGCCAACGGTCTTGGGACTTTCGGACAGAGACAGTCACAACAGAGGAGCTATGGGGGAATTTTTATTCCTGCAATGAGAGTACCATTTGCAAAGAGAGGAAACGTACGCGCTACCAGACGCGGTAGACATACCGGATATTCCAACACGCTACTTTGTGCTCGGCATTAAATTTATCAACGACGAGCATCGCCCGCAGTTTGCTTTAACACAAGATTGCGAAGCAGCGCATATCGGTTTCTACCGTTGCGTCGAGGAAGCGAGACAGCAGTGCCTAAAAATAAATAAGCTCAGGCAGCTCAATCCAATGTTGCAATTTGCCGAAGCCGAGCCGCACTATAGGAGAGAAACTAGAAGAGCGCAGTGTCCAAACAACAACGCAATTCACGAGACGACGGAAGAATTTGAACCGGCTGACAACGCAGGAGAATACATCGAACGATACGCAGATCAAGCAAAGCATTTAAACTGCAGGGGGCAGACATGTCGACGAAGCGGGACGAACGATATGGGGGGATGTCTGCCCGAGGAACTGGGTTCTGCGACCCAAAAAACACCCCAATGTTCGCGAAACAGCGTGGAGACGAATCTCCAATCAAGAAAGAGGTCGCCAGTACGAGTGGTCGACCTACGTGAGAGTCCTCTCCGTGATCAACTCCGCCTTGCAGAATCTACCAATGTACACTTATCAGGAACGAGGATACAATCTGAACGACAGTGTGATTTGGCGAAATACGGTGGCGGCAGCGCAAAAGTTCATGCGACAGGCAGAAACGCATCCGCCAGCACCGCTGACAAAGGAAGAGTTTGTGGAAGTCTACCGACACCTCCGACACACGAATCCGAGGGCAGCACTGTTTCTTATGCTGATGTGGTGCGCCGCGGCGCGTGCAACAGACATCGAGAAGCTCAAGCCGATGGATATAGAGCTGGGCGAGATGACCGTCGAAGAGGAAATGACACTGCTGGGTATACCGGACGAGTCACCACCACACATGATTCCAGCACGGGCGAGACAACAGGTGCAAGAGCTGGAACTGATACCAATCATTCTATTCATGAAGCGAGGCAAGGGGGCGCAATTCAGAGGACACTATGCGATCCCCACAAAGATTCCACGCCAGGAGGCGTCTACCATTCAGGAAATAAAAACAACCAAGGAGGGACGAATGCGACTGTTCCCCGATCGCCACAAGATTCGAACCGAGGTGCGACAAGCCATCAAGGCAGTCAACCCGGACGCCCAACTCCCGTCTGTGCGGAAAGGAGCCGCCCGTTTTCTGGCAAGTCAAGGGATCCCACGAGACCAGCTGACGATGATCACCGGACATACGCAGGAGGAAACGCTCCTGCGGTACCTGGATTATGGCCGCCAACCAACGGGGGAGGCCACAACCGTTATGGAAAAGGGAAAGTTTGAGGTCCTGTCGGACGCCGAGTTTGACCGCCTCCCGCGAGGGTATCACGGGATCAATGTGTTCTTTGTGCCAGAAATGAAGGGAAGGCGACGCCTCATCACGGAGCCGTTGCTCAACGGTGTGATTGCAAAGGAATCAATGCCGAAACTAGAGTATCCTAGCAGACTAGAAAGAAGGCAGGCCTTGAAGCCATGTCGCTACATGTATCAACTGGATTTCGGCGCGTTTTACGACACCATCCCGTTAGACAACACCGATGTGCAAAATAAGTTTATTTTCCAAGGAAAGGGCTGCCAATGGTACCGTTTAAAGACTTTGCCGACAGGCGCAAGGTGGTCGGTGGCGTTGGCACAGGCCGTGACAGATAAGAATATTGGTTTTCCCCACGGACTGATAATACTGGGACGACGCGATTCCCTTATTGAGCCCCCACATTCAGGAATGTTTACACGAATTATCCAGCGAGCTGTTAGACAACGCGTTTGCCCCGATTGCGAAGCACAACCAGGTAACGTATGAAGATGGAGACAAGGATTTTATTATTTTTACAGCCGCCTCCGGTGGTGGATGGGGGGCTATTATAGTCGGCCAGAGACGCCCGAGGGGAGTCTTCACAACCATTCGACAACGTTGGAACCAGGAGCTGCTGTACGCAGGACCGCCGCAGACGAGACTGGAGCCGCACGTACTGGAGATGTTTTTTAAGCGCTACTCCGCCCACGAAGAACCCCGGGCGACCATTGAAACGATTCTTTATCCGAAGTCTACCGATCGGTTGATCCTAGGATTGACGTAAGCATTTGTGACGGACCACCGGGCAATTGGGTTAGCCCAACGAAAGACAAACGGCTTCGGAGGCGTTGGTCGCGGATCCACACCGAACAAGCTGTACCGACTCGCATACGACTTGTTGGCGACGGATGACATTAAGATATTCTTCTATTACGATGCTGGCCCAGAACACACTGCAGATAATGCGTCACGCAACTCCGGGGACATGTTTGACTTGTCCTTCCTTTTACTCGTCGGTTGGTTCAACAAGAACATCCGAAAGGCGTGCCGATCATTTCCCTTTCCCGCTCCTCGTTGGCTTGCGGGGGGTCGGCGCGTGCGCGGGCGTGCCAAGGGGTTGGGGCGGGTGCTAGGCGTCCTTTGGTTTCGCGCTCAGTGATATGGTTCTTGCTCGCTTCGGGCGAGGCCCCAGCGCCGCCCCTGGCCCTAACCCCAACCCTAACCCTGGCCCTAATGGCGGAGGGCTACGGGGACTGGGAGCATATCGCATGGCCGCAACACCCCAAGACACACACATTAATCGCATGTCGATACCCATCTTGCGAGTCGAGAAAAGGAGAGAGAGACCAGACAGCGTAGCAGAGAAAGAGAATGTATTCACCGTTTTCGGGCAGCATGCTGCCGGTCAAACACATACATTAGAAGGCAAGAAGAACTGGGCACTCAGTCCTCTTCTACACCCCCCCCCCCTCTCTCCGCAGGTCACGCCGTGGCTAACGTCTTATCCCCATAGTGGTTATTATTATTATGAATGATTGTTAATGGTTGACGACATTATTATTATTATTATCACTAAGTACTAAGTCAGTCAACGAAACCTAATCCTCTGCCAGCGGGCAAAATGTTTCCTTGAGACTGGGTAAACGCAGACCAGAAGCATCCAACGTTCGTATTTCCCCAAAGCTATTATGGTGATGAAACACTCGGGAGAGGGTATCCGCCGGATTCTGTGGACCGGCAATGTAGAAATAGGCCACCAGAACCCTTTCGTGTACAACATGTTGTAGGTCGGCTCAAACAAACGGTTCAGCGTATAGCCTCGTCCGATGCCTCCAAAACCGTTGAGTTTCCGCTGTGCCGCCAAAATCGCCTCGTGATCCGTCACGACCGCTACGCGTTTACCTGTGGTCAACACTCGAGTCTCTATTAGGTATTGCAGGACCTCCACAATGCACCTTGGTTCTGCATGGGCACTGTGCTTCCGATTAAACCAAGTCGTGCGCTCTTCGCCTCTAGGTCCGTAGTAGCGATTCACTACCAACTCGTCGACCCACGCCTTCTGCAGCCCTGTCGTTTCACTGGTCTGCGTACCGTGTACAACGGCACCCCATCCGGCATCGGAAGCATCGGTGTAAACGAGAAAGTCATAGCCATTCTCATCGTACGTGACTTCTACCTTATCCGACACCCTTGCGTACTCTTTGCGGGAAAGCAAGTCTATTACCCGCCGTAATTCCTCCTGCACCGATGGGGCCACGTGGTCTAGTGCCACGTCCCACTCGCCGCCAGTTCGGCTCACCTCTGTGTATACGGCCCGATACACCTTCAATAAGAATAATAAGCCTGCTGGATTCTTATTGGTTGTGTGGAAAGCAAACAGCACTAAGCTGATCATGCTCACAAAACTTCTACACGTGTAGTAGGGGCACTTCCTCATGCACAGGTTTAGCTTGGCTACCGTCTTGGTGGAGTTGCGTACCACTCGTTCCTTTAGCCTATCATCCCACGCACATTCCTCTCCGATAAACGTGTTGTGCGCCAACGCCATGCTCAGAATATCATCACTGGAGGTGCTAAGTAGTACATCCCGGTCAGGTAAAGTCTCCAGATTCACCGCAATCACACTCCATCGCGCCCCAGTTGGAAGCGTCCTCAACCGGTAGTACTGTCGGTCCTTACCCAAGAAAATAAACTTGTTCTGTACATGGACGTCATGCAGCGGAATTGCATCAGTGAAGATATTACAATCTATCTTGAGAAACCACTTTCATTACTACAACGCCTGTCGCTTCTATAGGGCGAAACCGGCCCTTCACTTTTGATACGCTGTCCACGTCTACAGCACTGTTTAAAATAAAAACCTTGATGAGTCGAATAGAAAGCTAAAAATAGGAAAGATACGTGGCTTTCTTACAAACAATTCACTGGTACCGCATTCATATCGATCATAACTAACACGAAGTATTGTTCATAGAGCTCCTAAGCCACTACATGTAATATCAACATCGTATTGATCAAAACGGAACTACGCCACGAATACATTATAGTTAGAAAGAGGAACGAAAGAGAGGAAATTAATGATTAATCAACCTTAAACATTGGAAATACTACCAATGAAACTTGTCAGCGACGTTGCCCAGACCTCTATAAACAAGGATACGCATCTTTATGCACTTAAATAGTTAATAAACGGTAATATACTATAAACGAAACGTAACATGATACAATGAACAGTCACTTCCTTAAAGGAGTGAGATGTACATTGTTCTATCGTCCTAACACTCCGACTGTTACTCATCTCACTTCAAAAACTTCAATAACGGTATTACTAGAATATTAAAGTAAAATCCACCAGAAGCACCAAAAGCCTTAACGAATCACCACCGTGTCCTAACTTCTTTTAATTCAGGGCAGTCTTCTGGCCATTCTTCAGAAGAACCCTGAAACCCGACGGCTTTTACAATTCTAAGTTTTGGAAGACTGTTCAGTCCTTTCAAAGACGAAAGTTTCCAGCAGTATGCCACGAACACGGTCTCCAATGCACTACACCCTACTAGGCCGTTTAGGTTCGTAATTCTAGTTTGCGAGGCATCTACATACTTAAGTCCCGTTAGACCACGCATACCTTCCAAAGAGTTTAGATTCTTACAGTCGCTCACGTCAACTTTCATCAGTGAAGTACACCCGGCTAGGCCGTTCAGGTTTTTAATTCCACTTTTTGAAGCACTCACCTCCTTAAGGAACCCTAGACCCGTCAGACCGTCCACAGATTCCAGGTTTTCACACTTTTGTACGTTAAGGACCTCTAGGGCTGTACAACCGGTTAGACCCTTTAAGTTTGCAACTCCAGTTTCTCTTGCTTCGACGACCTTAAGGGCCGTCAGACCTGACAGGCCGTCCAACGATGTTAAACTTTCACTGTAGCTCACATCAACTTCCTCCAGTGAAACACAGCCATTAATGCCCTTTATATTTGTTAACGCGCATCTCGAAGCAACCACTTTTCTGAGATTCTTTAGCCCCGAAAGGCCTTCCAATGAATTCAAACCCTCAACGTTACTTACGTCCACCTTCCTCAGCGATACACATCCACTTAGAGCCTTGATATCCTTAAGAGCCGTATACGTCGCCTCCACGTTCTCCAATCCTTTTAACTCCGCCAATTCGTCTATGGAAGTTAACCTTCCGCAGTTGTTTAGAATAACCGTCTTCAACGACACACTTTCCGCCAGAGCACGAACATCGGTAATCTCTGTATACTTGGCATTCAATCTCACCAAATTTTGCGACCACAAGAGTCCGTCCAGAGAAGATAACCCCCTGCATTCTTCCACGTTAACCTCCTCCAAAGCCACACAACCACTCAGGCCTCGAATATTCTTCACTCCACTCTTCACTGCCTTCACACTTTTGAGCTTCTGCAACCCCAAAAGGCCGTCGAGCGAGATTAGGCTTTTACAGTGGCTTACGTCAAGTGCCTCCAGCGCCACGCAACCACATAATCCTAGAATGTCCTCAAGTCCACTTCTTCTCGCATATATATTGGTGAGATTTGGCAACCCCGAAAGGCCGTCGAGCGACATTAGGTTTTTACACTTGCTTATATCAAGTGACTCCAACTCGTGACAATCCTTTAGAAACCCAACGCTGGTGATACTAGGGCCCTCCAACACAATATGCTTAACGTTTGGAATCTCCCCAAACGACAAGTTGGCGTCAGGACAGTATCGGATGTCAACAGTTCTCAGGTTTGGACAGCTCGCAAGCGGCTTTAGACCGAAGGCCCCACTGCAATTCCACAATTGCACTTTCTTCAATCGTTCCAGTCCTTCCAACGTCTTCAGAGACGTTAGCTGACACCCTTCAAGACGAATATTTTCCGTTCGCGCCAACAAAAAGGCAAAAGGTAGAAGTGAATCCACCTTACTGATGTTCAAGTCGAACGTGTGCTCTACATTTTTTTTTTCGGAGAGGTATTTCGAAAACTCATCCGACAAGGGAACATTATTTAACGACTCTGTTCCCTCAAATGTCTCGATGATACGAAGTGGGGAACCATGTGGACTCCTTTGCCACTTCACCGTGAATGAACGTGCCGCACCGCAGCAGCTTTCGGTACTTTGTTGCAGACCTCCGCTCTGGTGCTCACTAACCGCTCTAGTCTGAAAACAGGGAGCCGAGAGAGAAAGTCTCGGAAGCTTATTTAGGCAACCGGTGTGGCGGGAAATATTTCGAAGTAGGAACATGGACACTCGGTGTACGAAAAGTGAAATTGAAGAAAAGAAAAACGATATGCTAAATAAATAATAATAAAAAAACGCTAAGGGAAACGAAAGCAGTGGGCCAACCTGATTAAGGTGAGAGAAAAACAAAAGGGAGGTCTTTCATACGCAGTACAAAACGCCTCAAATGAAACAGTTGTCACACACCGTAACTTGTATTCCGAAAGTGTCAAATAAGAAGAGGAGCGACACCCAGAAGAAACACATCAAGCAAAAGTATAATTCAATGCTCATATAGTACTACAGAATCAGTAGTAAAATAGCTTTCAAATTGTTTCTACTTGACGTATACGCAACCGGCTCCGGCAGTCAACCGGAAACCCTCATATACAAATTCAGGATAGGAATACCACGGCGTTCGGTCGTCTGTCTGCTTTCTAGACGTAGATTCATAATCCCACATAGAAGAGGCACACTAAGCATACCTTCATCGCCGGTTTTTGTCCAGCCCGAACTCGAGTTCTTCGTTATGAGGAACGCCGCTCTTCATGGCGCCTACCCTCCAGAGGTTTCGCAGTCTTTTCAAGACCTTCAAAAGAGATAAAATGCTTACATCAACTTACTTGGCCCCTTACCATCATTGAGAGTGGAGAGAGTAACAGCCATGTTCATTTCCCAACAGCAATTCACGACCGTACGCCAAACCATTAATTCATTCTTCCTTAACGTTTTGCCCACTATTTATGGCCTAATTAATGGCGGAACCCTAGTAAGCATTTACTTGATGGTAACATGGACCGCAAGTGAGCTTTAGAAAATGATGGAATCGAAATTTTGCTTCTCAATTGGCATCCACTGTTTTGTACGTCTTATTGTTTCACAATAAAAGGCACGGCGGGCGGGTAAAAGAAAAAAAGGACCTTCTACCTTTTGAATGGTAAAGAAGGGAAAGATATTGGTTGTCGTATGTCAACAGAGCCAGTCGGCCGATGACACGTCCTCTCCTCCACGGGAAGGAAAGCAATATGAGCATCCAGATAGAGAAGAAGAGGTACCGCGTCACGATCATTCCGCAACGGGGGTACTCTACCCTCTAGCCGAAATAAAAAATGAAAAATGAGAAAGTTTGTGGGATTGTAGCATCCCTCACCAACGGAAATACACCTCCACGTCACCACTCTCTAAGAATACATCCACCGATTGAAGTTGGGGACAACCACTTAGGTCTACGTACCGAAGAAAAGGGCACTGGGCGATGGCAGCAACGTCGGTGATACCGCTTTCGTTCGCACGCACCTCTTCTAGGTTTATCAGGTCATCTAGTCCACCCAGAGAACAGAGAAGTGGGCAGGAAGTGACGTCCACACTACGAAGGGAGACACATGTATTTAGCGAACGAATACTGGTTATAGGGCAGTCAGAAATAGTGATACGCTTCAAACTAGGAGGTCCTTTGAAATGTTCGACGGAGGTTAGACTGCTGCAGGAGTGAACGCGCAACTCCTCGAGCGCCTCACAGGTGTGCAGCGCACCCAGGTTCGTAATTCCGCCGCTTTCAATCAT
Source organism: Angomonas deanei (assembly GCA_903995115.1). Lineage (NCBI taxonomy): Eukaryota > Euglenozoa > Kinetoplastea > Trypanosomatida > Trypanosomatidae > Angomonas > Angomonas deanei. The sequence continues at coordinate 17,076 of LR877168.1, forward strand.
GAGTTTCCTCAGACGCGGAAGTACTCTTTCAAGACTACTCAAGTCCACTCTACAAGAAATATCCACCACCTCCAACGCTGTATAGGTGTGAAGTGCGTCAATATCGCTCACGTTATCGGCAGAGAAGCCCACGTCCTCCAGATATTTTAGTACTTCCAGCGGTTGGAGAGAGACTGTATGGGGAGGGCGGCAAATAACACGCTCCAGTGAAGGGCACGTACGGAGTGCCTCCAGACCAGTGATGGGACAGTCTATCACCGTCACACTCTTCAAGTGTTGAAGTCCTTGTAACGCATCAAGTGATGTCATGTCAGGGCAAGAGCAAAATGTAGCAGTCTCCAATAGGGCACATGTGCAAATAGCGCTGAAGTCTGTCCTATCACAATCATTGCAGTTCACACGTTTTAAACACCTCCGTCCGTCCAATCCGTCCAAAGAGATCAACGTTCTGTATCCATTGAGAGTAACTTCTTCTGCTCGTGACAGTAGTGCGGCAAAAGGTTCGAGCGTGCTAATTTCATTTAGCTTCACGAAAAAGACAACATGCACACCACACCTTTCCGGGCGAACAGAGAATTCCTCCATTAACACAACCGTGTTCACCGAGGCTTTGTCGTTCTTCAGGGTCACAGATACTTTCAGTGGCACCACAGGGGAACCGGTTAGCCACCACGCCACCGCCTCCAATTGCGCCGCGCACACCTGTTTACGGATACGCAATGAGCGCCACCTCTCGCCGTCAGTAATACGTGTCACACGTCCGAGCGTTCCGCGCAAACGGGATTCCGTTGTTTCTCTAATACAGAGGCTGACGGCGGCAAAGGCCAGAGGTGCACGGCCCCGGAAGTACGCACTGTACTCGTACAGCAACCTACGTCGGAGCATTTCGTGCAAACGGATTCGATCAACTGTTTAAAACAAAGAAATGACTCCATGCTAGGGGTTAGTAGGGGGCGTGGAGGGCGAGATTTGCTAATACCGTGACCGTGACAGTTTAATTGCACTTTTCTCAGCAGCTCGAGTCCTGCCAGTGCATCTAGAGTGTTCAATGTACACTCATCCAAATCAACCACTCCAGACCGCTTTAACAGCAAAGCGAACGGGAGAAGAGACTCTTCCTTCTTAATCCGCAAGTTAAATGTATGCTCAATCTTACCGTCGGAAAGCAGTCGGGACAATTTTTCCCATTTGGCGATTTGGTGCCACTGAACTCGACGACAATTTGCAACGGGTAATCACGCTGTCTCTCCACCCACCACTGAACACGCTCCAGACATTCAATGTCCGACGAGTCCACTGCAAATGTACGCCTTCTTTGGCTGTTGTCAGAAGTAATGTTACGGCCAAGTACCCCTTTATTGTGGTCCTCCCCACACTCCTGACCGCCGAGAGAGCAAGTGGGGGCGACACCCTAAAATAGTCCGTGTATTGCGAAATATTCTGTAATGGAAAGATAAATAACGAAAAAACACGAATTACTAAAGATACAACTAAAACAGGACGGAGGAGGGTAATCATTTTCTACAAAAGCCCGTGAAAGTACGTACGCACGATGGGGAATCGTGGTGCTTCGGTGTCAAAGAATACGCCAATTCGTACAGCCCCAATGACTTTTCTCTGAAAGTCAAAGAGGCAATACAGCAGCCATTAAAATGAAATAAATAAAAATAAAAAAAAAAAGCCTAGGCAGAAATGATCGCAGACCGCTCAATGCTACCTCCCACCAACACGAGCGCAGCCGGGCCATTCCATCCGAAACTCTGGAAAGAATATTTTTCGACGTATTTTATCCATTTCTCCTTTGTATCCGCACTGCGCGGTTTTCTGTGCATCACCACAGGAACGGCAATGCTGCACCCTAACTCCTTCATCAACAGACGTGTGAGCAGTTTCCCGCCGAGCAGCGGCAAAGACTCCACCGTTGTATGGACCTCGCCTTCCTCTGGTGCACTTTTGTTCATAACATTTTCAAGTTGTTCCTCCAAGTTTGGCCCACTCCTATCAAGGGATTCGACAAAAGCATCCACTGCGGGACTGTCACTAGAAGAGAACCCCATCTTTTCCAGCGCGGTCGGCACATTCTTGGTTTTAGCGTCCTTCTCGCAGTGAACGAGAAAAAGAATGTCACCGCTTTTCGCAACGAGATCCGCGTAGCCAGTGCCTCTTCCGTTCACGAGCACAAATGCCCTTCCATTGTTGTCCCTCAGCAGCTCCCGTAATACCCGTAAATATGTCTGCACCTTTTCCGGCACCTCTATTCGTTCATCGGACACTAAAACGGAGGAGACACTGATGTGGTCCATCTTGGCCGAATAGTCTCCTATCGTTGTCTGACTCAGCGGCCGAAGGAACGCAGAAAGAGAGACGTCCGTCTTCCCCCCATAATAAGACGACGAGCAGCTGTCGAGCAAAAGGGAGAAGAAGGAGGCCGAAAACAGGGCAAGGGGCCTTCCAGTGGGATTTGTTGTGAAAAGAGAGCGGTCGCCGTAGAACATGGCGCCAAGAACGAGTTGAACGGAGGACATCTCAAGCTCAAGTTTTCTGTACTTTCTTCCACCCTTCATGGGTGATGAAACCACGCTCAGCATTCCCATTTTGATAACATTAGTGTCGTTGACGATAGGCAGGTACCCCTTCTTGGGACAGCACAAGAGGGCGCGAACACACGTCGCCACTATTCTCTTCAAGTCTTCGATAGGCTTGCCGCTAGAGCCATTGGATTTCCTGTATTGATCAGCCACTATGCTGCCGGCTATCGAGTAGGCACCTTCCTCGTCGGAACTGTCGAACAGCTCCTTTTGCTCTTCTGTCAGAGTATCGGTGTCCAACTCAGCAGGGGACCCCTCCACAGCGTTCCTTACGACTTCGGCAGCCACCACGCCGCACCCACGATTTTCGACGAGCTTCTCAAAAAAGGGGTTCTTCACAAGCCTTCCAATGAAATTCTTACGAGTCTTGTAGTCATCCATACTCTCCACGATTCTCTCGTATACTTCTCTGGAGGGCCGCATGATGACAGGGTCAAAAGAACTCTGCGTGCTCAGCATTCCCCGGTAGAGCCCCTGAGTTGCCGTGCTGCAGCACACCACCCTGATTTTTTCAGCAAATGGATTCTGTTGACCGAACAACTCGGAGAGTGCAAGGTTACCGCCCAACACTTGATTTACTGAACGGTATACCCACGGACAGGCCGCCGCCTCGTCAAACACAAAAAACACTTTTTTAAACTTCCGTTCCGCATGAAAGAGTGAATAACCAGTGATTTCATATATTTTTCTGCGGACGAAATCAAAGCATAGATGGGCGCGAATTGTTCGTAGTCTATCGCGGTCCTCTTTAGTCGTGTCTTTACGTCTCATAAGATCATCCACACTTTGTGCACCTTTGATGCCGTTTTTTGTAATATAGTTCTCTGTAGCCTCTTTATCTTCCTTTGTATCAAAGTAGGAAACGATGAGTTCTTTGCTTAGTCTCTGGTCGTCCTCCTTTGACAGCTTTATATAGACGGTCAAATAATCCGAATCATCCGAGCCATATCCACGCCTTTCCTCTAGCCGTTTAGCGCATTGAAGCGCGGCACGTGTTTTTCCGGACCCACTCTCCCCTCCAATCGAGAGCGTGTACTCCACACGATGTGCGTCACCCTTTCCATTCAACCATGATGAAATGCAGTCCATTTCACCGCTTCGGTCGTGGACGAAATTTCCAGAAAATGCTTCCAACTGTTTCGGGGCATTCGTTATTACACAGCAGCCGAACCTTCTGTCAAGGCACGCCCTTCGCACGTGCTCCCCAAAACGCTCAGTTGCGCATGAGAGGTGGAGCAGTAGCGCTACCGCACAGACCAGCATGTCGTCGTTCTCGACCAAGTGTCTCACCTGCGAACACCGCTTCAGAAATGTGGGAATGAGGGGATAAGTAACTGAATCCTTCTTATTATTACGTTTTGCCTCGTTCCACGTTTCGGTGATGACTCCTGGTGAACGTACATCAACGGAACCTTCCTTTTCTCCTTTACCACGCTTCCAGATAATGTTAAGTATACTCTTGATTTGGTCTTTTTCACTTGGCTCAAATACTTCCTTCTTTGCCACGAGTTTTTCTTTCTCTTCGACTGCTTTCATGAGCTTGTTCACCCATGGAGGAAGGGTAAACTCACTTTTGGCGTTAGCGCCCAACAAGCGCTTCAGTGTTTGCTGAACGGTCTCATTTTTGGGAGTAGGACTACGCTTCACCTGCTTAATACGATCGGGGCTCGTAGACTTGTTGAGTTTTTTAGCCTTGTCGATTTTTTTAGACTTGTCGAGTTTTTTAGCCTTTCCCATCGCCATATTTTTGGCGGTGGAAAATTTTTGTGGGCCTTCCCCCGTGGTAACTGCGCGGAAAGCATACAGCGGCGTATACCGTGTCCTCATTAACAATCTGGGGGCCACTGCGGCAAAACGTCTGACTGACAGCATGGTAGAAAGGTGATATTTAAAAAAAAAAAATAATAATAATAATAATTAGTAAGCAAGAATACTAAACTGCACATGAGATGAAAAAGAATAAGGGAAGGGAGATATCATTTCTTTAGAGGTGTAAACGGCGAAAGAAGAAAAAAGAGTTCACGCAAGAAGAATCCATCAATAAAGAGCATTTCGAGCAGTAAAGCCAACAGACGGGTTCAAAGCAAAGCAGCGTGCTTCACGGGTCGGCAGCTGTCGTCCGTACAATCCATTAGGAAACCCCATGCTTCACTCTAGAAAACGGGTTTCCTATAAACCAGGCAAATCCTTTGGGCACAAATAACAGGAATCCCCTAACCCTGAATAAAATGACACAAACTCACCACTTCAGCCGACAGACTTAGCAGCGCAATCCATTCTACGCTCCTGTGCGCAGCCAGTCATTGGGAAATCGTCGTTTCATAGATCACGACAGCGCGCACCCGCCGCCGGTGTGAGAGCAATAGAGTGAGCAAGGGGTTCCCAAACCATCCCACCCATCGCCAACCGATGAACGACCTCACAGCCGCAATCACTCCATTGACGACGACATGCCAGGCATGGCGTATCATGTTAACCTCGGCTTACGCGCAAATGAAAAAAGAGAAAGAAAGAAGAGTATGGACAATCCTCGTTTGTAAAGTCACATCAGATGTCACCGTCACTAAAAATGCTGACCCACAGGGGGCGGCGCGGGAAAAAAAAAAAAGTATCTGAAATAATGAAGAAAAAAAAGGTTGCGGTATATATTTATGGTGAAAAAAAAAAAAAAAGATACTCTGAAATAGTAATTCTAGAAACAGAAAAACCATCTTGTTAACTTTATTGCTCTGTAGTAGACGTTCTGAAAGTAAAAATGAGCGGAGACGCCACACAAGCGTGACGAAATAGAAACCGCCGCACCTTAATCAATAAATGAAAACGGTCCCGTATGTTCATTTTTACGGTTTCATCCTCTTCTGCGGGGAGTCATCAACGGCGAGTTCTCTCTCCCTTTTTCCGAGGCTACTGTTGGACGTTTTACCTTTGTCAGTGTTGTCAATTTCTGGGAGGGCGGTGGGAGAATCATCGATTTCCACCGTTCGCTCAATCCCCCCACCCACGAAGATAAGTGCAGCCGGGTCATTCCACCCGAAGGAGTCCACAGAGCAGTTCCCGACATCCTCTGCCAGGTCGCGCTTTGCCTCGTCGGTACCCTTAGCGGTACACATGAACACCGGGACGGCAATAGTACATCCCAAAGACCGCATCAACAAACGCGTTAAGAGTTTACCCTTAAGCAAGGCAGCCTCTGCGTCAGCTTCCTCCTTCTTATCTGCCGCATCAGCATCTTCTCCGGCCGTAGTAGTCGTTGCCTCCCCACCATTTTCGCCTTCATTGTGCCCTGACTCTAGAACCGCACAAACCCCATCCGCCTTCCCCCCTGCTCCCTCGATGACTTCATTTTGCACCGCTGGCTGCACACCCGCATGTTGCGCATTTGCCACGCTCTCCGCCTCTAGCTGTTCTTCTGTGTCTGCGGTCACTTGCTCGTTTTTTCCGCAAATTGCATCACGACATTTTTTAAACTTTTCGTGGAAGTTTCCCTTTTTAGGCTTAAGGATTTTGATGGCTTTTCGGAGTTTTTTTTCGTCCACCACGTCGCCTTGAAAGAGGGCATCGACCAAAGCCTCAATCTCCACATCATCCTTGTCGGAGAAACCCATTTTTCGCAGTTCCTTCTCGATAGTAAATTTCGGTATGTCGACGCTAGACTTACACTGCACCAAAAACAGGATGTCTCCTGACTTGGCGACAAGATCCGCGTATGGCGCATTTCGGGCATTTACAAGCACAAAGGCTTGACCTTTATCTTTACTTTCGTCTTTATCTGTACAACGGTGAAACTGTGCCAGCACACTCAAATAAGAACCTAATGATTCGCTTACCGCCACCCTGTGAGAGGCAAACAATACCCCCTTGACGCTCGGGTGAGCCAACGGACTGTGGTAAGTATCTTTCACTTTTACCTTACTGACGGAGTTGAGGAACGTGGAAAGATTCGCAGGGGGCAATCCCTTGATTTTTTTTTCGCTGTCCACTTTCTCGGCACAGTCTGTGGAGTATCCGCTCAAATAGAGCGAAAAGATGGAGGCCGAAAATACCTCAAACGCCCCGCCGGTGATGTTTGTCGCGAAGATAGTACCGCTGCCGTACGTGGTGGCGGCCATAACCTGCTGTGCAGTCGAAACGGATATTACCACTTCTCGCTTAGCGCCCCCCCGGGGATCTGTTCTGCAGTCAAATAGTCCCAGTTTGAGAGGATTCCTAGGGAATCCCGAAAACACCTTTTCGAAATCGTTCTTCTCGCAACAGAGAAAGGCGCGGATGCCTTTTGCCACAATCTCCTCGGCTAGGGGAGCCTCCATTTTAGCTGTTCCGTTCATACTTTTGTACTTGGCGGCGACCTCAGCAACCAGAAATCCCGCCCAGGCGTACACGTTTTCCACCTCAGATAAGTTGAAGAGTATAGCTGGTAGGTTTTTCTTAGTCTTATGAGCTCTCCTTTTTTCTTGACAGTTATTCATGGCCACCGCGCTGTTGGTTACCGGATTGATATAGGGAGTAAAGACACAAATTCTATCTACCATCAGAACGCTGCAACGTCTGTTTTTAACCAAGTTATTAAAAAACTCATGGTCCTCAAGGGGCCGAAGAAGATTACGTATAACTTCGTCATCTACTTTCTTCTCCAACAGTTTATTGTACAAACCGAAAGACGGCTTCATGGTCACCGCGTGAAAGTCACCCGGAGAGCTGCACATCTCCCTAAATATGGACTCGGTCGCCGTAGTGGCACAGACAAACCGAAGCACTTCGGTAAAACTTGTATCATCCTTGAAGAACTTTGAGATGTAGTCCAAGTCGATCGAATTACCATTGACGGCCTTGTATATCCAAGGGCACAAGGCGATTTCGTCAAGAACGATGAAAGCGGCTTTAAATTTATTCTTCGACTTCAACCCATTGACGAAGCAAACGCTCTCTTTAATCCTGCTGCACAGCCAGTCGTGGCACTGCGCGGCTCGAAGGTATCGCAGGTCATTCTTCTCGGTGGTGGAATTCCTAATGCACTCCTCCAAAAAAGCGTTGGATTGGTACGTCTCGTAGAGATACTTGTATACCCCATCATTTTTTTCATACATCCTTTGCATGGCTTTCGCAGCATTCCGAGTAGTAGCATCTGTGTTCTCAACATCCGTATTCCAGTGCTTGACGATTGTCTCGCTCAGTTTAATGTAGACGGTAAGGACGTCCTCTTCCCTTACCCCCCCGACACCTACGCTGTAAAAGTTTGCACACTGAAGGGCAGCTCGGGTCTTACCAGAGCCACTTTCGCCGCCAATAGAGAGCGTGTTGGTTGACCTCGCCAACTCCCCCAGCGTCCAATCCTTGATTTCTCTGATCTCGGCGGCTGTTTCGTCAACAAAATCTCCGGATTGGTGCTTTAGCTCTTCATATGTGTTCGTTATGAGGCAACAACCAAAGCGTTTACCGGTATCATCGTAGAAGAATCTCCGCACGTAGTCACAAAAGCAGGGCTCGTCGATGGTACAGGAGAGGTCCAGCAGCATCGCTGCACAACAGATGAGGGCGTTGTTGTTGGGGTCTATACTGTCTAATGACACAGAGTGACGCAGAAATTCCGCCATTAGGGCTCGTCCGTCAGTGATTTCTTTCGTTTTTACAGCGTCCCAAGCGGAGGCATAGTGAGAAGGAACGTTTTTTTCCGAATCGCTTCGACGAGGTAGTGGTTTAATACCGACCTGTTTCTCGACACAGTTAAAAATTCTCACGATGATCCCTTTATCCTCATCCGGGAATTTTTTCTTTTTTGTGGAGAGTTCTTCTTTCTCTTTTGTGGTCTCGACCAAATTGAGAACCCACTGAGGGACGCCGAACTTGCCGTTAACAGTCGCCGCTTCCAAACGAGCGAGAGTTCCGTCAAACGTTTCCGTGACATAATTTGGATCTTCCGTTAAGGGGTGGAGCGATTTAGCTTCGACAGAAGTAGCATCTGCTGGCGCATTATGAAGAGTATCTGACATTTTAAATATTCTGAAGATATATATGTAAAATAATAATAATAATAGTGAAAATAAAAGGGCAAAGAAACTGAAACTGAAAAGAAGAGAAGGGGAGAGAGAGAGAAAGTAAACAGAGAAGACCACAAGCGCAACTCTGCACAGAACAGGAACGAGTTGGGCTCACAGTGGTGCTGAGAGCAGACTCGAGCAGCAATGAAACACAGACAAAAAACAATCGCGGGCACAAACCCTCGTGCACCGCCGCGGCACACAGCCTACTTTCAATGAACACTTCGGTCAATTAACGAATCAGCCCGTACGGAATGTTGTGAAATCGCAAATAAGGTTAACGAGGAACTTTTGCTTTCTCGAAGGGATCTTTGACGATTATGGACCGTTCAATCCCCCCACCCACGAAGATAAGTGCGGCCGGGTCATTCCACCCGAAGGAGTTTACCTTATGACCTTCGACCAAATCCTTCAGGTCCTCCTTTGCCTCGTTAGTACCTGGATCGGTACACATGAACACCGGGACGGCAGTGGTACATCCCAACGACCGCATCAACAAATCCGCTAAGAGTTTACGCTTAAGCAAGGCTGCGTCTGAATCAGCTATCTGCCATTCTTTTTTTCCGCAAATTGCATCGAGACATTTTCTAAACTTTTCGTGGAAGTTACCCTTTTTAGACTCAAGGATTTTGATGGCTTTTCGGAGTTTTTTTTCGTCCACCACGTCGCCTGAACAGAGGGCACTGACCAAAGCCTCAATCCCCACATCACCCTTGTCGGAAACCCCCCTTTTTCGCAGTTCCTTCTCCACAGGAAATTTCGGGATGTCGATACTCCCTTTACATTGCACCAAAAACAGGATATCTCCTGATTTGGCAATGAGATCCGCATATGGGGCCCCACGACCGTTCACCAGCACGAAGGCTTGTCTCTCCTCTGAACCACCGTGAAACTGTGCCAGCACACTCAAGTAAGAACCTAGTGTTTTGTTTAACGCGATCTGATGAGGAGAGAACAATACCCCACTGACACTCGGGTGAACCAACGGATTGTCATAAGTACTGGGGAATTTGGTCGCGCTGACGGAATTGAGGAACGTCGAAAGATTCGCAGGGGGCAATCCCTCGATTTGCGTTTTGCTGTTGGAGTAGCCACTTAAGTATGTGGACAATAGTGAGGCGGAAAATGTTTCGAAGGCACCACCAGACACGCTACAAGTAAATGTAGCGCCACCACCGTATGCGGTTGCCGCCATGACCTGCTGCGCAGCTGAAACGGAAATGGTCACGCGTCGCGTACCGTCCTTCTGGGGTTCTGTTCTGCAGTCAAACAGTCCATGTTCAAGAGGATTCTTAGGGAATCCCGAAAACACCTTTTCGAAATCTTCCTCCTTGCAAGAGAGAAAGGCGCGGATGCCTTTTGCCACAATTTCTTGGGCATCAGTGGAGTTGATATTTTTAACACCGCTTAACTTCTTATACTCCGCGGCCACAACCCCAACCAAGAATCCTGCCACGGCGTACATGCCTTCCTTATCTGCCAAATTAAACAGTATGTCTGGTAGCCGTTTATTTACATTGCTTCTTTTTTTTTGACAAACGTTCATATCCCCTGCGGTGCTGCTTATCAGCGTGACGGTGGACATCAACTTACCGATTCTTTCCACTGCCACGACAGCACACCGGCGGCTCTGTACTAAACTTTCAAAATAGAGGTTCTCATCAAGGATCCAAAGAGCAATCAAAACATTTTTGTCCACTATTTGTTTTTTCAACAGCTCCCGATACAGAGTGGAGGAGGGCCTCATTGTGACGGCGTTAAATTGACCAGGAGAGGTACACAGATTCCTAAATATAGATTCG